>JAQFVV010012441.1:4997105-5012105 GCA_028023455.1 Epiperipatus broadwayi | reverse complement strand
ACACACATTGAAAAAAAATGTTGATGGGAAGCAATATTATAAAAAGGATATGAATTTGGATGAAGAACCGGAATTATCTAAAAAACAAAGAACTAGGAACAATATGAATACTGGGATTACTCAGACAATAATGCCAAATATGCAGCAAGTTATTCAGATTAATAGTGAACAGAAGAGAAAACCAGGAAGACCCTCAAAAAACAGGAAAACAGGAAAAAAGCTAAAATTAGGAGAGCTTATGTTTGATGACACAGGAGAACGGTATCAAATGGACAGATATACTGATGTTGAAACTGAAAGTGAGTTCGAAGATGCCTAAGATTTACAATTGATAGACAGCCTAAAATAAGGATAATTAAAGATAAAGTAAATTCAAATAAATTCAAGGTAAAAAGTAAATCTTTATAAATGAAAATTAAAATTGCTTCTTTTAATGTATGGAGTTTGAATTCAATAGGAAAAATATTTAAATTGAAACAATGGATCAAGGAAACAAAACCTCATATAATGGGACTGTTTGAAATGAAAATTTATGCAGGGTCACAAATTGATCCACCAAAATTTTTAAATAGTGTGGGCTTTGTTGCATGTTCAAAAGACTCTACCTCTCCATCAGCCGGGTCAGGTCTTTTGATAGCTTGAACATTGTAAATTGAGAAAAATTAAACATTATAAAGTAACTTAGAAGTATATACATGTCAAATTAGCAACAAGGACAATTTGGCAACATTTTTTTCCCTTCTGTTATAAGTGTTTGATTTGCTAATGGGGTTCAAATGATAATGGACAATCCAGGAAATTATATGTAAATTCAGAAAGAACTCTTATCAAAAATGACAATGTAAATGCAAAATTTGTAATTCTTTTGAGACAATAAAAGCCTTTTGAAACATAATAATAATAATAATAATAATAATAATAATAATAATAATAATAATAATAATAATAATAATAATAATAATAATAATAATAATAATAATAATAATAATAATAATAATAATAATAATAATAATAATAATAATAATAATAATAATAATAATAATAATAATAATAATAATAATAATAATAATAAAAAATAAGTTGCATTATAAGATTTTATTGAAAGAATATTGTTTTAAAATTATCTCATATTATACACAGGTCTATGATACTAAGCTTGGGGTATAAATAAATATATTATTTGTGAGAGACATTATATATAATTATCGTTTTCCTCTGTGCTTGTGAACTAAAAAAAAAGATTGGAGAAACAGTTTTATGTTTTAAAAAATCATGAAGAGACAATGATATTTGTCTGACAAGATAAAATATTTTGTAAAAAAAAATACTACTGTTTGTTATTTGTTTAAATAATGTGTTAACTCCTTTATATATAATATTATCTGACCTGCATATTTATCCCATTTCCATTTCAGAGGGAATAACTTCTGTTCTTGTGATCTAGCCAGGTATTTGAAAATAGTGGCTGTGTAGATATCATCATCATGACCTTAAAAAACTATTCTCACATTATATATATATATATATATATATATATATAATGTGAGATATATAAAAATGGTATATATATATATATATATATATACCATTAAAATCCAGTCAATACTTACTCAATCCAATATCAATAACAATCAACAATTTCAAGCTGTTGTCAAGGCAATCTCCTTTTAACAATAAAGGTGGAATTCCACCTTTATTAATGGTTGAATATATTGGTATAGATATTAAAGACTGAAACCTGACCACAGAGATTGAGATTAATATTACAAAGCAGTCTTTTTAAACAGGTAAATGTAACCTTTTCTGAATGCAGACTAATAAATAGTCACATAACATCATAAACTGCAATTATAATTTTTAAATTGCACCCAAAGTATTAAGCCAATAAACATCACATGACCACCATCTCTTATGATTGTGTATAACTGATGTTAAAACAAGCAAAACTCACTATACATATTACCACACACAGCAAACTAGAGTAATCAATGGATGCCAGAAGGCTTGTGCATAAAATCCCCATCTAGTGCCTACTCATCCAATATCCCAGACTAGTTTCTGACTTGTGGCCTTTGTCAGTGAGGAGCCTTGGATCTGAAAGCACTGCATCTAGATCTTAGGATATAATGCAACCCTCCAGCAGCCACCTTTATCTCCATTTAATTACAAAACTGTCTTAAACTGAAAACACTTTAATGTCTTCAATCTAAGACCATTAGCTTATATAGTCATATGGGTCTGAACCCATTTCAGTACCGATACATTTTACTGTTTTTGGTCCTTTAATAACCATAGCCACCACTATCCTATTATACAGGATTGGTTTTAAGCCAATAAACATCACATGACCACCATCTCTTATGCTTGTGTATAACTGTTGTTAAAATAGGCAAAACTCACTATATGTATTGCCACACACAGCAAGCTAGAGTAATCAATGGATGCCAGAAGGCTTGTGCATAAAATCCTCATCTAAGATCTAGGTGCAGTGCTCTCAGATCCAAGGCTTCTCACTGACAAAGGTCACAAGACAGAAACTAGTCTGGGGATATTGGATGAGTACGTACTAGATGGGGATTTTATGCACATGCCTTCTGGCATCCATTGATTATTCTAGCTTGCTGTGTGTGGCAATACGTATAGTGAGTTTTGCCTGTTTTTATCCAAAGTGTTACTTAAATAAAGTTTATTTCCTAATGTTTAATGACAGATGGCACTCATGTCAATTAAATTAGAATAAATAAGTTAAATACATCTTGGCTGACCAATATAATATAATTACATAGAAAAAAAGAGAGATAAAATTGAATCACTTATTATGTTTAGGTATAATTCACCTGAAGAATTAATGTTGTTAAGAATTGTATGCATAGTGAGTAAGGTAGTATGATTTTTGGACAAATAAGTAGTTGTGGCATAATGGTGTTAAAATAAGAGATGTAAGGATACAAACCAGAAAAACTTGAATATATATATATATATATATGAATTGTTCTATTATTTTTCATTTGGAATTTAAGACTAGTTTAAGTGATGAAAATTTAATCATCACAATTTATAGGTATTTAGCATATGATAATATGATACAATAGATTTCAAAATTAGGAATCTCTTAAAAATCTTAAATTTTATTAGTTAATATTATACATATACAAACACATCTTTAAGCATGATAATAAATCAGAGAAAGAAGTAGACAAGTCTTCTGAAAAGCTGCCACAAAATATATAATTTCACTATTTATTTGTCAGAAGTCCAATAAGAATAATTCAAACTGTTTATTTTTAAAGTCTCTTTTATTTAACAAGACTTAAGTTTTCTAACAAATGCTGAAACTAAGGGTGAAAATTACATTTTAATCCAGATGTCAACTCAGTATTAAGAAATTTGAATTTGTAACCAATTAAATTCTCACTAGAGATAGAATCTTATTTTTTTTAAAAAAACCTTTCTTTAGGAATCATTAATAGAAGTTAAATAAATGTAAATAATTGTAAATGTAGTGTTAAACCTGTATATAAAGAAAAAAAACAGAAAAATGCAATTTCAGCAAAAATCTTACACTAAATTCATAGTCTCACTCTCTCATTAAAACATAGACATATTACAAATTGAGGTTGTATGAATAAATATTCTGATTTATTCTGAACACTTTTTTTTATAATTACAAAGTATTTAACTTGGAGATTGTTAGAGAGCACACAGAAGAAACTCATCTTTTCTTTGCTCTCCAATTTTGTTTTTATTTTGATGGCAGAAAAATATTGATTTATTAATTTTAAAAATTCTGGAGCAGAACATTACAGAATTCTGTAGCTAAACAAATTTCAATTCATCTGAATCATACACATTATGGTACTATTTGATAGAAAGTGGTTATGAAAATTAATTATTTTGTTCTTAGTTCAGCAAAATATTGTTTTGTGTTTATATTTACGATTATTTTTACATAATTATTATAATTATTTTAAAAAAATGTACATGGATTATACTTTGATTTTATTTAAATATACTTTATTTTTAAAAATATAAGTTAATTATTTAAATCATAATAGTGAACAGAATTCTACTATGATAAGATTGTTAATGTCTTTTTAAATGTAGTATTCTATATTTTTGTAATATTTTAAAAATTATAAATACAATTTAAATTTTAAAACAGAATTTGGTAGATTTATGTTTGTGTCATGTTTATTTGTTGACATTTTAACAAAGAATGGTCAATCAACAATGATTTCATTATTTTTTTTTTACTAATTGAGAAGGATTTCCTTTACACTGTTCAATGAATAAACATTCATTGTTCTCATTATATATTATCTTTATTATTTTTCTATACTTGCAAAGTTCATATATAATTTTTAGTAAGGGTTTTATTTATACTTTTAGATTTATTATAAATCATTTTCAATTTATATAAATTCTAACACAGATAAAAGGTATAATACTACAAATGTTGAAAGATTATGAAAAAATTCTACCAGAAAATAACAATGGAATTGTTTTTATTGAAGCAGTAAAATCTGTTATACATATTTTTGATTCACTGTCTGGTGATATTAGGAACCTTCAACCAGAGGTTCAAACCCTTTTTCATATTCGTTAATCACTAGAGAGTGCAAGTACATATACACATGATTATCCCCCCCCCTCTTTTGTTAGTTAAGCATTATTTTGATTAAATAATAATACTTTAATTCATAAATATTTAAATTTCCACCAGCGTAAGTTGTCATGTAAGTGTGTGTATGGATCACAGATTGCTGCAACTATTATAATTATATATTATTAACTATTTTGTTTCTTTGCATTTATAATCCGTGTATTATTTTATTTAAGCTGACGTAATACCAGAGAAAGTTCTAGAGAGTAATTAAGATAACTGATATTTGCAAACAAAAGAACATACCTTGTTTAAATTTAAAATGTCTTTAATAAACTATATTTATTTTAAAAGATCCTACGTTTATGGAAAATATATCTCATGAATCTATTTCCAACTCAAATTAGACTGAAACAATACTCTCTTGAACATATCTCATTGTCATCTTTAAAATGTAACCATTGACAAAGGATAAGTGCAGTCGAGTCAGTTAATATACATTCGGGCTTCACCAGTGGCAGGGCAAATAGAAAGTTCTAGAAAGTTTTGGTGGCATATAAATTCAGCCCAAAATTATGTGCTACTGACTCTGTGCTTTATTTTCTGAAGGTGTTGCAGAACGAACCTGCATCACTCAAATTTTTAAAATATGACTTCTGAGTAGTGGAAGAAATTTGCTTTCCTGATCTTTTCAAGATTGCCTCCATATTGCTATGTTGCTATGCCATCTCCACTTAAAGACTGTCTTAATCAAATGTTGATTTAACTCTTAAAGGATGCCAACATTATTTTTCCAAAAATCTGCATCATGTTTTTCCACATTATTTTCCCATACACATATCAACCTGTACAGCCATCAAGTCTTCAAATAACAGAAGGTAATCTTGTCTCTGCTGCCAATATGAACTCTTAAAACCTCCATCTATGTATTAATTTATTTAAAGTGCAATGTAACTGTCTGTCTATTTTATAATCGGGATTGTAGTGCCAATAATCATAAATCTCAAAGTAATGACTTTCTCTTTCTTTGTGTAAAATCCAATGCACGAATCTATAACTTTTATTTTTTAAACATACTTGCTGGGTTTCACACTTGTTATCTTATTATTTTAAATGGGGCAAACTTTTAACTTTATTTTATATTTGATTATATTTTATTTAATATGCTAATAATTCAATCTAGCAAACCGATCTTATCTTAATGTTCTATTCCACCATTATGGACTCATAAATATCTAAATATAAGCTTTTTTACCAAACTCGAAGTTTTCTTGATTGAAGAATGTTACTAAATTGTTTTATGTGTTTAATGGCGAACTATCTGCTTCCATATTTAAGATATCAAATTATTACTATATTAACACTATTGATTTAAAGAATTTTCATATTATGTAAATAAAGCTTAGTGACCTTACCTTTACTAATAATCAATTATTCACATCTCCCGCCATCTAGCATGGTAATATTATGCAATTTTCCAACTCATTATGTATATTAATATTTGTTTAATGAAGGGAACTATATATTCCCTCTGTTTTTATGTTTGACTTTCTAATTAATATTTAAGGTCAATTGCATACCTATAGGAATGGGTTAAATTGTGTCATGCCATTACGCTAGATTTTATTTAATTACAAGGGCCTTAGTTATCATATCAGCATCATTACAGACCTGATTTCTATTAGCATTGCTTACTCTTGATAACATAAAATTCATATATCTTGTTTTGTCAAACAAATACCCAGAGATCCCGGATCACTTTGAAAAGGCATATTTCATTATGGAGTTTGGAAGCACTGACTCCAGGATTATGTCAGGTTGTAGTTAGGCTCTGCATGGGGCATTGGAAATTCGAACCATGGAATCCCTTCCAACCATTTCTTCAGGTGCCATCTGTCATAAGTACAGGTGAGTTTCTTGTTTACGTTGATGAAGCCTCTCCTCCTAAAATTGGACTCAACCTTTCTGGCATTATATGAAGGTCAGCACCGCAATTATTAATTCTTATATTGTCCACTATTAATCTATAAGTCATAATGCTGTGATTTTGTAAACAATCCTATTTCTTTCTTTTTATATATCTTATAAGTTAGAAAGCTCATGTTAAAGCTACTTTAAGCTATCTGCCCACTTATTAAATGATCTTTAGATATGCTACGGAATAACCTCCAATAAATGCTGTCAAATCAGAATTATTTGATAAAATAAACAAATAACTGTTTCTTTTAAATGATTGATGAAGTGTAATTACTAACTGAATAAACTTGGTAATTTATGTTCAAAAATCTAAAATCATTGTAATTTTGATATCTTACATTAGCATATTAAGCCACAATTGTCATGATTATTTACTGATTTTTATTCATGTATGTAACCGGTATTTGCATATTCTTTAATCATTAATCTATGTTCTAATATGTAACCTTTAGAATAAGCAAATCACTACTAATAATTATGTGAAACCCAGATGTTATTAATTATGTATGTTTCATAGATTCACCGGTGTATTTATTTAAAGTATATTACTCAAGTACTAACCGATTACTATTATAAATAAATTAACATTTTATTAAATCATTCTTGAGATTTTCATATGCATGCACATCACCATTTAGATTGTGTTATATATCATAGAGTCCATTGATCTTAAGCCAGTGTATTATCGTTAGTAATGATTTTAGCAAAATAGTAATATAGTTAGAAGATAGCACTTCCTATTATGAGTTTGAAGTCATGTGGTACCAAGATTTCCATGTAGATCTCTTGTTTCTCTGCTGTGTCTCCGGGACTGGAATTAATAAATTTCATCTGTTATCATCAGAAATGTTGGTCATAATTTTATAGTTTTAGAGAATGGTAAATAGGGCAGAATCCATGATTGCTCCTGACCTGTCTATCTCAAGCATGAGTGGATGTAAGGTATTTGTGCCTAGATTCTGGTTCTTTCTAGATGAGCATATAATTCTGTCCGGTACATTACCAAGTGAAATGTACCTTTTTTTTACTTTTGACAAAAATGGTGAACATTTATATATATATATATATATATATATACTAACAACTCTTTGGAAGACTTGTTTACTTCTATTTCTGATATATATATATTGTAATGGTCAAAATAGTCTATCTCGCTAACACACTGCAGAATTCAAACCTCAAACACAAAAGTGAAGACTCTAGGAGGGGTTGCCTTCTAGATATACTAAGTTCGAATCTAAAGTCTAAATTCCACAGTGCCGCCTAGATGATAGTTTTAGAGAATGGTAAATAGGGCAGAATCTATGATTGCTCCTGACCTGTATATCTCAGGTATGAGTGGATTTAAGGTATTTGTGCCTAGATTCTGGTTCTTTCTAGATGAACATATAATTCTGTCCTGTACATTGCCAAGTGAAATGTTCCCCTTTTTTACTTTTGACAAAAATGGTGAACATTTATATATATATATATATATATATATATATATATACTAACAACTCTTTGGAAGACTTGTTTACTACTATTTCTGATATATATATATATATATATATATATATATATATTGTAATAGTCAGAATCATCTATCTCGCTAACACACTGCAGCTTTCAAACCCCAAACACAAAACTGAAGACTTTAGGAGGGGTTGCCTTCTAGATATACTAAGTTCGAATCTAAAGTCTAAATTCCACAGCACCACCTATGTGATAACGCCTCTGGTGCTACTAATAATATATCTCTTTACCGGTGCCTGGTGGTCAGGGAGAAACAAAGAGACTCTATACTAAGATAACTTTGGGTTGCTAATTTACATCTATGGATTGTACAAAAGAAATGTATAAAATAGATATATAGACCGAGACAGTGATAGGGATCAATAAAATAAAAGATCAAAATTAGTTTTAAAAGATTTAAAAGATTTATTTAGATAGAGAAATATATATATATATATTGCCACTGTCTGCTTATATGAGACAGGGATGCTTACTAAAATGTCTGTTATCATAACATTCCATAAAATTACATAAAAGGTTGTTAAAAATATATAGTCTATCCCTCAGGTAATATAGTATTATGATAATGTGCTTAAAAGAGTTGGGAACATGTGCGAGGTGCCTTGAGTAGCTGTGAAGTTTAATAAAACATTTGAATATTAAGGTTTATAGAATATCTCTTGATTTCGAGAATAGCATGGACCAAGGCTTACTAAGTGATAAAATGGGGATGTGATCAAGGAATTTATTTATAATTATAATTAAAGTTATATTGGGAGGTCAGTATTGCTAATAATGAATTTATTAAAGAATAGAGGGTGTGATACATTTAAATCATGGATGCTTTGTAAAATATATATATAAAATAATGGGAAATATTTGAAATGACTATGGAGGGCATCTCACTGCTGACCCGTAGGAATGTGTTGTCATGGACAGCCGAAGTTTGGACTTGTCCACAACTTAGCAGCTGGGTGATGGCTGCATCTAATTCCCAGGTGTGGCATTCAAGTACACACTCTGCCTGGTAACCGCAGGAAGCGAAAAGGGAACCGACTTGGCTGTTTAAAATCCTTGGAGAAAACAAAGTGGTCTCCACAACCAATTTATTTACCAGTGATACTAGACTAATGTATATAAATCATACAAAATGGATTCACTTAGATTGGGGAAAATGCCCAATCAAATTCTCAGAAATTTATTTAAAAGGGATCTGCCCATTCTCGATGTCAAATACGAAACTTTGAAATTTAAGTGGAATATTTTAAAATAGGAAAATACATGTTTGTGGGTTTGAAAAGAAAGCATAGGTTTATTTATGCAATCATGCATTTGGGACACATTTAATCATTGACCTCGCACATACTCTCATAATCGGTTAAAATCGATAAAATGTAGATTTTAAACTATTTAATTATTATATGTATTAAAGAAGATTAGAATAGCCCTTGAATGAGTGACTCGCAAGGTAATAAAATGGGGACTATTATAAATTTAAGATGTTTTAATATCAGCATCTTGCTTTCAACAAGGGAATAACTCACTCAGTCAAAGACTATTCTGACACACTATCATAATAAAATAAAAGAAAGACTAATAAATAGAAAATATTAACCCAAGGATAGAGAGCAAAATTATTGATCATTAGAACATTTTAAAGGAATACATAATAAAGTCAAGTAAAATGGAAAAACAATTTAAAATAGCTATAGCATATTAGTTTTAGGAATCACAAGAGCTCTTGGGTTAATGTTGGGGTTACCTCTGGAGAAGCATTTGCAGGTAGATTGATGGTCGGCAGGTTTTATACGATTCAGCAGCAAAATCTGGTATTGTTCATGTTTCAGTAGCAGCAGCAGTTTCAGGGTTCCTTATGTGACAGCTTTCGATGGTATAGAGCAGTGGCCGGCCATTCCCAAGGGGAAAATAGCCTTCTTGCTGGCTCTACTCCATCATTTCAAGGTTAGCAATTTTGAAGGTTGGGTGGTTCATAGGTGAGACTGTAGACATGGTAAATTGATTTGAAGATGAAAACTTGGCTTCAAATTTCAGTTTGCAGGCATGTATTTAGAAAATCTCAGGACAATATATTTTAGAAGTCTTGCTAGAATAATTGTAGAATGATATTAGAATCACTAGAAAATTTGCTGGAATATTACTAGAAACATTTGCTGAAATATCACTCGACTGAAGAACAAAAGAAAACCCTCCTTTTTATAGTCAAATTGCACAATACAACTGCCCTGGAGCATTACAAAAATATTTCGGACTTTGCTTACTTATCAGCTGTAATCAATCCTATCCGAATGTCTAAAGGAATTCAACAAAATTTTAATTAATTTCTATTGTTAATTTCCTTGTCGACATTCGAATTACAAATTTGATTTAATTAAAATAACTTTTACTAATTGAAAGAAAAACCTTAAGTGGACATCTGCTGTATATTTTAGATAAGCTTCTATAACATTAAATAATTAAAACTATTGTTCCTACCAGCCCTCATTTATTTTAACAGAAATATATGGTGTGACTTTTATTAAATCTAAAAGAAAATTATTTTACTTTTTAATTTTCAATATTTGAATCTATTTACTAAATGAATATGAATTTTATTTTAAATCAAAAATATATTACGACTGTAATATATTTTTGTAAACAGATTCAAACAAAATAATTTTAAATGACAATTTATAATCTTAACATAAGTTTTAAAATACATATCACAGTGTGTGCACAATTACGACCTATATAACCTACTTTTAAATAAATCTAAATTATGTGAACATACACATAATCCATAATATTTTATTTATTTGGGCATGAGTTATACTTATATATAACATGAGTGTTGTACTCGTGGTTTAAAATTGGGCGGGATTTTCGGTATATAAGCGCATTGCAGACACACTACGATACATTGGGGTTCAAACTAAAGTATGAGGGTAGGAAAGAGGTGAGAAAAGGTGAAACAAAGATCTGCAAAGCAGATCTTACTGTTTCACATTCCCTCAGTGATGGAACCAAAAATTGTAAAAAAAAAGATCTTACAACAGGTGTCCACCTATGAGGCCTGCATAATTTTTTTTTTACAAGATAACCCATATAACATACAGTCTATAAATACAATGATGGAACAAAACTGAATTATATACCCGGATCATATAAAAAATCTATCGTCTAGCTAACATTTTCTCTATTATCTCCCCTTTCAACAATCGTTTATCTAACATTTTAATAGTTTTACATTGGTTTGAAATCCGATCTCCTTTATTATTTATCCTGTGAATGTGTCCATTTCTTCTTTTCTTTTTTTTATTATATTAAAACCTACTATAATTCTAGGTCTGGTGGGTGATAATTGGCTTTATAACTTAATGATGGTAGTCTTGGATTATCAGGCCTCTTTATCTTGTTTGGTGGTTGATATACAAGGGGTTTCAAACTGCTGGTCATTAACTGTAGCCTTAGGTTGTCAGAATTATTTACCTTATCTGGTGGCTTCTTGGCCCATGGGCTGAAATCCAGTGCCATCATTGTTTTTACTATTTCCTTTACTTCATCCGGTTGACATATTTTTGCTATATCAGGTGGGATATTCTTCTTGCTTTCTTTAAGTATTTTGATATTGGTGGTAAGCTTGGTTAGCTGGGTTTGAGGTCCTAGGTCCCATACATCATTGGCTGGAAATATCCTCCAAAATACAGTTGGGGACATTTTTTTACTTCATGAAAAATTTTTATGTAAGAAAACTTGGTTAGCTGGGTTTGTGGTCCTATGTCCCATACCTCATTTGCTGGAGCTATTCTTACTAAATAAAGTTGTGGACATTTTTTGACTTCATGAAATATCTTAATGTTGATGAGCTTGGTTAGCTGAGTTCGAGGTCTCAGGTCTGGTGTATTATTTTTCTTTGCTGAATCATCGGTCTCTATTTTCTGGTTCAGGGGTTCGTCTGTCAATAGCCCTACCGAGTTCAGGTCTGTTTTCTCTTTTCTTGGTTCAATGACCTCTTGATTGTTCTTTGGGTAGCATTGGTCAATTCCATGGTTGGTAGTGTTGGTACTCTTGCATATATCAACATTTGTTGAATCATTGGTCTCTACTTTCTGGTTCAGGGGTTCCTCGGTCATATTTTCCCCTTCATAGATGAGTCTGTACAATGCTCTAAGTTCCTCACCTCTCCTTTGGGTTTCTTCTTCCCATCTTTTTTCTCTTTCTTCACCTTGCTTATACAACTCTAATATTCCTGTAATGGATCTCATCATCATCCAACTTTTCCATGGCTTTGGATGATTATCATGATCGATGATAATTTTTCTTTTTTTTTTATTGCTAACTATTTTGCCTTAATTTTTTTTTTTTTTTTACTTGCACTGAACAAATTGGTGTACTTTTTAAACACAAAGTACAGCAATTTTAAACTTTTGTCATTACTCTATTTTATATATATATATATCAAATAAACAGCACTGATTAACAAAACTTTTAAACTGTTTTTAGGTTGAACTCACGCTAAATCTAATACAGTTAAAATACTATTGTTATTATATTTATTCCTTTGCTTAACTCTGCAATTATTTTTACATTTGATTATAAATTTTATCAATGGCTAATTGGCTATCTCCCTCTCAGTTCTCTTTGGCCTACTTGCTGCTTTTACATTTATCACTAAAACCCCAACTACTGCCCTTCTACTACTGCTAAAATTTCATGTTTAAATCTGCTGTTAACATATATATATATTTTACTGCCCGTATATATAGAAAATGTCTTAAATGGTACCTGTCAAATTATTTCGCTAACATATATATTTTTAAGCACATGCAATTTTATTTATATATATAAACATTCGCTAGATCCGGATATACTTATTTCGTTCCCTCTTATTTCAGGTTAACATACATATATATTTTTACATTTATAATTATTGTTCCGATTCACGTCTCATTATTTGGTCTAGGAAAAATTCATACACATTGAAAAAAAAACAAATTACATACAAAAATAATTTAGCCTGGTGACATTCTTTTTAGAAGTAACTTCGCTTAGTGAATTACCTCCGGGTGCCATGCCACCAGTTAAAAATATCCATAGACTGTTAGCTTCCCAAAATTAATTTTAAATTATTCCATTTAACTATGGGCACTCATTAAAACATTCACATTTTTATTGATTACAAAATTTTATTTATGATTATATTTCTGAATTTCATACAATAGCCTATTATCTCTAGGTCATTATCGTACAAAATTATTTTATGCTATCTTGCGTGTTGAGCTGATAAAACTTTATTTTGACAGAAACAAACTTTGAAATACACAGATTGTCACAATATTACATCTGGGACAATATTTCAGTAATTTACGCCATGCATACATAGCGTGATTTAAGTGAAACAATAAATACAAATAGTTTGTATCGCACTATAGCAAGTTTGGACAGGTTTAGATTTTACAGTATACATAATTGAATGCCCGAGTCAAACAAAATATGTGAAATATATATGCAAAATAAACAATATGAGATAATATAGAGTTTGAAAAATATTATATATATCAAAATATAAGGGATTTGAGTGATTAAATACGAACAAAATGCTAAAATTAAGCTACAGGGATGTGGGTGTTTAAATAATTAAGATCTACAGGGATGTGGGTGTTTAAATAATCGAGGCCTCACGTTTGGGCAAGCCATGGACCCAGGAAAAAAAAATACTATGTAACGGTCAGATTCATCTATCTTGCTAACACACTGCAGAATTCAAACCCCAAACACGAAACTGAACACTCTAGGAGGGGTTGCCTTCTAGATATACTAAGTTCGAATCTAAAGTCTAAATTCCACAGTGCCACCTACGTGATAATGCCTCTGATGCTACTAATAATATATCCCTTTACCGGTGCCTGGTGGTCAGGGAGAAACAAAGAGACTCTATACTAAGATAAGTTTGGGTTGCTAATTAATGTCTATGGATGGTACAAAAGAAATGTATAAAATAGATATATAGACTGAGACAGTGATAGGGATCAATAAAATAAAAGATCAAAATTAGTTTTTAAAAGATTTAAAAGATTTATTTAGACAGAAATATATATATATATAACACCACTGTCTGCTTATATGAGACAGGGACGCTTACTAAATAATTGTTAGCATTCCATTCCATAAAATTACAAAAAAGGTTGTTAAGAAAATATATTCTAACCCTTGGGCTAATAGTATTATGATAATGTGCTTAAAAGAGATGAGAACATGTGCGAGGTGCTTTGAGTAATTATAAAAGTTTAATAAAACATTTGAATATAAAGGTTTATAGAATATTTCTTGATTTCGAGAATAGCATGGACCAAAGCTTACTAATGATAAAGTGGGGATGTGATCAAGGCATTTATTTTATAATTATAATTAAAGTTACATTGGGAGGTCGGTATTGCTAATAATGAATTTATTAAAGGATGGAGGGTGTGATACATTTAAATCACGGATGCTTTGTAAAATAGATAAATAAAATAATGTTGAATATTTGAAATGACTACGGAGGGCATCTCGCCGCTGACCCGTAGGAATGTGTTGTCATGGACAGCCGAAGTCTGGACTCATCCAAAACTTAGCAACTGGGTGACGGCTGCGTCTAATTCCCAGGTGTGACATTCGAGTACACACTCTGCCTGGGAACCACAGGAAGTGAAAGGGGAATGGACTTGGCCATTTAAAATCCTTGGAGAGAAACAAAGCGGTCTCGACAACCAATTCATTTACCAGCAATACTCAACTAATGTATGTAAAACATACAAAATGGGTTTACTTGGATTGAGAGAAATGCCCAATCAAATCCTCAGAAATTTATTTAAAAGGGTCTGCCCATTCTCAATATCAATTTGAACTTGAAATTAAAACAGAGCAATACGTAACTGAACGAAGTACGT